>CM060733.1:68176677-68214201 GCA_030704615.1 Takakia lepidozioides | reverse complement strand
CAAAGCTGAGATTACCATTGGACAGCTATTGGATGTGGCACCTTATTGTAGACACAGGCTGTATCAAGCAATCAATCGAATTGCCCATGTGACAGGAAACACAGTCCTGAACAGCAAGGTGACCAGTTATAATGTGAAGCCGGAAGGGCGAGAAACAGTCATGGACTTTGATGATTCTATGCCAATAATCCAATTGAGAATTGGAAGCACAGAACTAACTGATGTACTGATAGATGGAGGCTCTGGAGTGAATATCATGACACAATTAAGGCAGAAGCTTGGTCTAAGTAACATGAAACCAGCCCCATTTACAGTAACAATGGCAGATCAAAGAAGTGTACAGCCATTGGGATTGATAAGAGGAGTTAAGATACATATACAAAAGATGATCTTTATGATCACAGTAACTGTGTTGAAAATAGATGAAGTCATGGAGGCTTACTTCTTATTATTGGGACGTCCGTGGCTGAAACAGGCCAGGGTATTCCATGACTGGAATTCTCAGTTACTAACTGTGCATAATGGGATGCACAAGATACAAATTACCACTAAGAAATCTAGTAGATTACCTGCTACGAGAAGACCTCGAGGGGTCAGGGAATATGACTGGAGGGGACGACTGGATGAGGAGCAGGAAGCTACCCTGTTCGCTGCACACCCAGAGTGGGAACAGGTTGCAGAGATGCAGCTGGAAGGCCTAAGTTGTTTAAAAGGTATATGCTATGGTGTAGTGATAGCAACACCAATTGAAGGAGAAATAAGCAGTTACCCACCACATTTTTATGAAGAAAGAGAAGGAGAAATGGAAATCCTAGAGGAACCAGCCACTGTGAGTTTACAGGATGAAGTGGTGACTGGTTGGACAATCACAGCTGATGAGCAGGTGAGAGAAGTGAAAGTGGGAACTTAAGAGGAACCGAGGATGGTGAAGGTAGGGGCTGATTTGGAGCCATAATTCTTTGAGGAAGCTAAGAGTTTGTTCATCAAATACAGAGATGTATTTGCTTGGAGCTACGAGGATCTAAAAGGGATACCACCTGAAATCTGTCAGCATAAGATTGAACTGGAACCAGGGTCAGTACCAATCAAACAAGCAAGGTATAGAATGAATCCCAACTATGTACAGAAGGTTGGAGAAGAGATCAAGAAGTTGGTTGAGGCTAAGTTTATATACTCGATAGAGTATACAACTTGGTTGTCACCCATTGTGATAGTTCCCAAGAAGAATGGTAAACTGAGAGTTTGTGTGAACTATAAGAAGTTGAATGCTTACACGAAGAAAGATCCATTCCTTTTGCCATTCACAGAAGCAGTATTGGACACTGTGGCAGGCCATGACATGTACTCATTCATGGATGGCTTCAGTGGTTATAATCAAGTGCAAGTGGCAGAAGAAGACCAGGGAAAGACAACTTTCATCACAGACTGGGGTGCTTATGCATACAAAGTCATGCCTTTTGGACTTTGTAATGCACCAGCAACCTTTCAGAGAGTGATAAGTGAATCTTTTCATGAGTATCTGGATGATTTCATGTAGGTGTTCTTGGATGATTTCAGTGTGTACAGCTCTAAGAATGAGCACTTGCATAAATTGGAGTTATGTTTGGCCAGATGCAGAATGAGAGGTCTGGGCCTGAATCCAGAGAAGTGTACTTTCTGTGTGAACTCAGGGGTGCTTTTGGGACACATTGTGTGTAAGAGGGGACTTCTTGTGGATCCCAGAAAGACAGAGGCCATTAAAGCCTCACCACCACCAGTAAATGTTAAGAGTCTAAGGAAATTCCTTGGACAAACCAGTTATTACAGAAGATTTGTCAAAAGGTATGCACAGATAGCAACACCATTGAGCAAGCTTCTGAAGAAAGATGCAGTGTTTGCATGGATAGCTGAATGTCAACAGGCTTTTGAGGAACTTACATTGTCAGTAACAACTACACCTGTGCTGATTAACCCTCACTGGCATGTAGTATTTCATGTTCACTGTGATGCCTCAGGAGAAGCGTTGGGAGCAGTGTTAGCCCAAAATGTTACAGGAAATATAGATTCACTTGTGTACTATGCTAGCAAGTTGATGAACAGTGCTGAAAGGAACTATAGCACAACTGAAAGAGAAGCACTGGCAATGATTTATGCAGTCAAGAAATTCAGGCATTACCTATTGGGAAGAAAGTTTATGTTTTATGTGGATCACCAGGCTCTGATATATCTGGTGAACAAACCTTTGATAAGTGGAAGGATAGCGAGGTGGTTAATAATCTTGCACGAGTTTGAGTTCGAAGTTGTTTACAAGCCTGGCCATTTGCATCTTGTCGCAGATCATTTGTCACGCCTAACAACAGAAGAGGCCGCCACAGGAGTAGACGGCCAATTACCTGATGCGAGTTTATTTGCAATGGAGGTGCAAGGAAGTGCAGATAAAAAGGTTAGATTGGCAGTGGCCAATCAGATACTACCTTACTCATGGTTAGTGCCCACCTAGTTATGGTAAGGAGCAGAGGAAGAGAATCGCTATCAAGGCTTTACCTTATACTATGGTAGGAGGCAGAATGTATAAGCTAGGACCTGATGGAGTACTTAAACGATGCTTGTACCACCATGAAGTAAATAAAGTTTTGGAGGAAGTTCATAAAGGGGTGGCTGGAAGACATTTTGGAGAAGAGACTACCAGTAGGAAGATACTACTTGCACGTTACTGGTGGCCTACTTTGTTCAAGGATGTACACAAGTATTGTCAGAGTTGTGATGAATGTCAGAGGCTAGGACCTTTGCAGAGATCTGGGAAGATGGCTTTGCATCCTACGATGCCTACTGAACCATTCCAGAAATGGGGACTAGACTTTGTTGGACCAATTAACCCACCGGCCAAGAACACACAGAACAAGTATATAATTACAGCCACTGATTATACTACGAAGTGGGTGGAAGCTAAAGCTTTGAGGGACAACACAGCCAAGTCCACAGCAAGGTTCCTGTATGAGAATTACACAATTTGGCTGTCCCTTGGAATTTATCAGTGATCAGGGAAGTCACTTCATTAATGAGACCATTGATCTATTGACTAAAGAGTTCATGATTGTGCATAGGAAGAGTACAACGTATTACCCACAAGGTAATGGGCAGGCAGAGGCTACCAACAAAATACTATGTACTATCTTGGCTAAGATAGTCAATGCAAACAGAACGGATTGGGATACAAAGCTGCTGACAGCTTTGTGGTCATACATGACTTCATATAAAGTCACCACTAAGTATACACCATTCCAATTAGTGTATGGAATGGAAGCTTTACTTCAAGTGGAATTCTTGTTACCTACCATGAGAACGGAATGGGGAAAGAGAATGGAATTGGAAGATTCAATTAAGGTCAGGAAACATGAATTATACCATGTGGAAGAAGTACGAGCCGATGCAGCTGATAACATGACCAGAATTCAGATGAAGAGGAAGGAACAGTTTGATGAAGACAAGTTAAAGACTTTTAAGACGGGAGATTTGGTTTTCTGGTTGCAGAAGAAGGCCAAGATTAAAGCTTCTAAGCTTAAATCACCATGGAAAGGACCTTATGTCATACAGAAGATGTATGATAACAACACCACCATGTTACAAACCATTAACAAAGAGATGCTGGGAAGAGTCAATGCCAATAAGTTGAAGGGGGTACAGTGGTATCCATGACAAACCATTGCAGCACGATTTGCATGTTGAAACGCAGAAGCAGTCACGGGCTGCGCCAGTGATACCAACAGTATGGAGCACTTGTCGCTAGGCCGAGCGTATATGACCAGGGCGGGCAGTACAAGCGCGACACAGCCTATCACAGGCCATCACAGTGTGGCACAGCCTATCACAGCCCATCACGGCGCGACACAGCCTATCACAACCCATCACAGTGTCACACAGCCTATCACAGCCCATCACAACGTGACACAACCTATCACAACCTACCACAGCGTGTCACAGCTTATCACAGCGTACCACAGTATGACACAGCCTGTCACAGCTCAACACAGCCTACTGAGGTTACACAGTCCATAGGATCAGTGACAGGTGGACGTGGGTTAACATCCGGAGAGTGGCCGGCGGAAAAGTGGACGGAGGCACGTTTAGAAATGGACACGTGGACGCCAGGGCGAGACACACAGCCGGACATGAAGTGCAAGAACGGGTGTCATCAAGAAAGAAGACAAAATTGGCCGTCAAAGTACCTACCCGGTACAACAACTAATTGTGGGCCCATTAATGCATTCAGTGCCAGGATAACGAAACCCTTTTCGAGTTCAGAAAAGGGAAACCAATGCCACATGTGCTATCCTAGTGGACAGTCCAGGGGGGAAAATCCACGGAAGGGAATTAAATTACAAAACCAATCACAGAGCCAACAGCCAATCATGAGCCAGAATTACCTACACAGGGTATTTTCCAAGAAGCAAAATCAAGAATTTAGAAGGATTCTGAGCGCAAGAGTCGGCGTCGTTCCAAGTAACGGGTGTCTCGACGGGAGAGACAATCAAAGCTATAGCTTTGAAGCTATGGCAGAAATAACAGACTACACTCTCGCATTACTACTTACGCAGTGGCACAAGGACGGGCGAACGCATAGTACCTTTTCTCTAAACCAATACTTGCAAGCCCCACAGGCTTACAAACACTTACCCATTTCATTCTGCGCCAACCATACTTTTATGCTTTGTGCCCTGCAGGCGTTTCTTCAGTTGTTGCAACCAAAACCTTTCTGTTTGTCTAGAATGAAGAGAGTGAGAGGAATGGAGGATATCAAGGTGAAGAGCACCACAATCTTACAGAAGCAAACGATTGCTGCACCACAGGCGGTGTAGCTACTGAAGGAGCTGCGATTGGAAGGATTGCTACGCAAGGATTGGTCCTTGCATCATCGGCAGTTCATGATACAATTTCTTCAGAACTTTGAGCCTCGGACAGGAGTTACTCAGGTGAGGGGTGTAGATATAGAAATTACTCCCCAGTACCTGCAACAATTGTTTGATTTGCCATCAGGACATGTGGAAGTAGATGAGCACAGGGCAAGATTACAGATAGGGAATCTGTTCCAAGAAGGGAGTTTCTTTAAAACTCAAGGTTTTGCTTGTACCAAAGCTGAGTACCCAGGGCTTAGGGAAGTTGGCCAAATCTTGAACGTTCTGTTTGCCATGAAACAGAACCAACAGTATTTGAGCAGGTCCTTCACAGAGGAGATCCTGAAAGCTTTGAGGGGAGAGGATGTCGCTTGGGCGGAGTTAATGTACAACGGATTGGTGGACGAGATGAAGAGGTTACAGGGCACTGCTGCAAAGTCTCCGATCATTGTGTCTGGACCAATCATTGCTCAAATAATTCTTGATTCTTGCATACTTGATATTCGGGAAAGAAAGGAGATCGGAGTGTTTGAGGCAGAAACCACTGCAATTGAAGAGCAAGACTCTTCACACAGTGAGGGTGGACTGGCAACGCAACACCAGTCTAAGAGACAGAGGCGGGGAAAGACTGTAGTGGCGGATCCACTGGCTTCACGGAAACCGCATGAAAATGTTTCCCAAGCTCTTGTGCAGGAAGGGGGCACAGCAGCACAGAGAGCTGCTACTATTGGAAGCAGGGCCTTCAGATAGGGAAGAGGAAATCACTTCGATACCACATCCACCACAACCAATTGACTCTGTTGTTTTGGAGGTTCCACAACTAGTATATGTTGTGGCATCACCACCAATTGCTCAGGAAGGAGAAAGGTTGGACATTCCCACTACAGAGCAGGTCGTGGCCGAAATTGAGAAGGGTGACCTTCTCTATGAAAACTCTGGCTTGGTAAGGGAAACGGTGATTCCAGAGGTGCAAGTTGTCCAGGGGAAACCCTATTGTGCATGTAATACCCACACCTGTGACGGAAGTACCAGGGGTAGAATATCAAGACACTGCAGCACCTGTAGCGGATGAGGTGATTCAGGAAGAAAATCTGGTGGGGCAATGGCCTGAATGGTTCGTGAGGCATCACACTGTTGAGGATCAGGGAGAACAGTAGCAAGCTCACCATGATGACCCTCAGCAGGCCATGCTTATGAGTTTCATAAGCAGGACACTTAATTTGTTGGGCACTTATGTCAAATCCCATGTTCCATCTACCCAATTGGCAGCTTTGAGGGAGGAACTCAGGAAGGAGTTTGAGGCTCGACTTGCCACTGAATGTGCAAACAAGGTCGATGAGGAGGTCACTCTCAAGTTACAGCAAGAGTTAGAGGATACAACAGCTGCTTTGCAGTTGGCCAATGAACATTTGATTGAAGCAGGCCTCGCGCAGGACCAGTTGCACGAAGCACATAAGCAACAGCTATACCAAATGCAGGTGAAGCATGAGACCAAGTTGCAAGAAGTGAATACATACGGAGTTGCAGACAGTACATGAAAAGATGGCCATACAATGTGCTACACTCACAACTACTCTTCAGCAAACTACATTAGAAGTTAACAGACAAGCAGAGAGATGTATCAAGGCAGAGGCAGAGAATGTCGAGCAGACAAAACTCATTGTTGATATGAAGAATACAATCTGTCGCAATGAGAATACTTTCAAGCAATACAGGCAGGTTGAAGCTGACCAAGAGAGGTACATCCTGGAATTGCAACAAACGGTCATGGCCAATAGAAATGAACTCTCTGTCGCTAACAAGGCTTGGAAGGAAGCCAATAATCTGGTTGCTGCCTATGCGAGTTTGGTTGAACCTCATGTGAAGCGCATGGAGGCTTTACAGCAGCAGTTAGATATGTACAAACTCAGAGAGGAGCAGACTCTCAGGGGTGCCACAAGCAACTTGGTGGATAACCACCTTATGCAGGTTTGGTTAGCACAAGGATCGGTGGAAGGCAAAGCACCACGGAAGCTCACCCAAGGCGAGATGAATGAGCTCAGACTGCAGGTGCAGAACATTGCCACAACTACTATAGACAATGTCTATAGTAGGATAGCGGAGCTACAGGAGGATGTAGACGGCCTGCAGACTCAGGTGGAGGACCTGACTTCAAATATTGACAAGAGAGTCTTTGTACCTGAGGAGCAGCTAATGGCATCTTATTTACAAGCCAGAACTTTAGTTTTTTAGTCTTCTTCGCAAGGGGTGCAGGAGATGCCAGTGCTACAAGAGCCAGTGCTACCAATACCACAACAAGTGACTGTGCCAGTAGCTGACCCTGTTGTTACTACAGCCACACCACAGTCGCCACAGCCTGAGGTATGGGGGGATGCTGCTTTTAACCCACCTAGGACTTCTGCTGCACGGGAGTACAGTCGGGCTATGATTATGCCATTCAACCAAATTCCCATTGTGTTGGATTTGGCTTGGAAGGAATTCAGTCCTCCGCAGTCGTTGGCACATTACTACCAGATCATGCGCATTTGGCTGCCAGTAGCAACTAGGACTAAGGTTCTTCCGAACAATCGACCCATTGAGGATCATCACTTTGCGAGGTACTGGCATGAAGCAAGTACCATGTTGAAGGAATTAATTGCCTTCCAGGTTGTACATGGGTACATTTATACCAAGACCAAGGAGGTAGCAAGTATTGTCATGGGCTACGGGTTATACTATGCTGCTTGTTTTCTGGCACGTTATCACATTGAGCAGCAGAAGATGCAATCGCAATTGAGTTATTCCAGTGGGAATCATTGGGTCTTATCTTCAGTGCCACCTCATATGTACCTATATGAAGCAAAAATTATGATGCAAAAGGATTCTCAAATTCGTTCATGGTTTCATTCGGCCTGGAACGATTTGTCAACACAGAAATTTGGCCCTGACGATATTTTCTTTAAGGGCCATGAGGCATGGAAATACTTGCACTGTTCCCAAGTCATTGGCACACCACTCACCTGTACAGACAAGGAGTTCAGGGTCTTCACCAATTTTGCCATTCAGCGCTTACAGCAAGTTTTACAGATTAAACTTCCAAACATGGTGGGACCACATTGTATGCCCCAGAGGATTCCAGTTAGAGTACGACCGTTAAAACACCTCAGGGGGGAAGACGACTCTGATACTACTGTTTCTTCAGCGGACTCTTTTGACATGGCAAAGGACTACGCAATTCAGATGGCAGAGAAGAAACGACGGGGATCTCCTATGCCTGAGAGGTTACCACGATATCAGCCAAAGGAGGGACTGACATTTCCAGGTAGTGCTCAATCATCTCCGTCAACCAGTGACAAGACTCGGGCTCGCACACGGAGTCCTTCACAAGACTCTCACTGTCAGAAGGGTGCTCGCTCACAAAGGTTTGCTAATCCCAAACAGTAAACCATGAGGACACGGCTTTTTGAGAGGGGGAGGGATAAATGTTAGAGGGCTGCTTGGGACTTAGACGCTTTTACGGATTTTGTGGGGTACCCTTAATTTTTGCGCAGACTGAGACCAACAAGAGCCTTAGGGGTGACAGCAGCAGGCTTTAGGGGGGGGGTTACACAGCCCGACACAGCCCGTCACAGCCAATAACAGCCGACACAGCTTGACACAGCTTCGCACAGCCAACACAGTCCGTCACAGCTAATCACAGCCGACACAGCCTGATACAGCTTCGCACAGCCGACACAGTCCGTCACAGCCAATCAAAGCCGACACAGCCTGACACAGCTTCGCACGGCCGCCACAACCCGTCACAGCCAACACAGCCAGTCACAGCCCGTCACAGCCAACACAACCGACACAGCCAGTCACAGCTCGGCACAGCTTGACACAGCCTGTCACAGTACTTGGGGAACAGTTATCAATGGCAGGGAACGACTGTGAGGGAACGACTGTGAGGGAACGACATCTGCAGAAGGAACGTGATACTTCGGGGATAACGGTTAATTAGTTAGGTGGTTAGAACAGTTTGGGGGGCAGATAAGGAGGGCGGAACGGAAAGAAGGACACTTGACGGGGGAGCGGTGGATGTTGATGTAGGAGAGGAGATCAGGCGGGGAGCAAGAATGAGAGCACGGAGTAGGAGGAGAGATGAACAGTAGATGCTTTACTTCATGCAGAGCTGTAGTGATACTGTAGGGTGGATTAGAGTCACTTGACATTGGCCTAGTACCTGATAAATCATAATCTGATATTTATTCAATACTATGTAGAGAGACATGATTGAAGCTGTGAAATGAATGCATGATTAACTGGAACTAAGAAGATACTGAAGCAAACTGATGCTTCAGTATCAGATAAGGTAAATTGTTAACATGAAGGCAAGAAGGAATACAAAGGGGAAGCACAACCATGATTCACTAGCTGCAGGTCATGACTGATTGTACTGAGCGGGCTGAATGCTTAGAGATATCCAACTCTTCTATCTTGGAGTTTCCACCTCGGATAGTGAAGGGATGGGTGAGTAAAAGCCGCTCGACATATCTCTCGTATATGCCTGGATTTCTTTCAAGCTTTAATGCACCCTTGGCTATACTAGAAGACTCCGTTACCATATAACCATATGGCAAGCACGTCTGGAAAGCTGTTCTTGGTGTAAGTTTGATCCACAGGATATCCTTAGGAATCCAATTATTTACCAGTACAAGTTCTTCATGCATGTGAGTGTAAACATTCACTTTCCGTTCCTCCCAGCTTTCAAACTCCACTCGTTTAATGGATAGCAATGCTATCACATAAACCAGTGTTGGTAACCAACTTGCTCTCCCTCTAAAGGCCACTTGAAAAATCTTTATCACTCCTTTATCCAGACCCCACTCAGGATTAGCATCATGCACTCTCTTAAGAATGTTTTCTTTGCAACCGTCTGGCAATTCCAAGAACCTCTTAAAGAATTGTTTGGACAATATTTCTTTCTTAGTTCCACAGGGAATTTGATTCACATCAAATTCTTTGATTCTCCAACCACCATGATCCCACCAGATGGCTGTCACATCTGGTTGTTCTTGACTCAGTTCCCCAGTATGGTCGCCAAATGTCGAGCGGCTTTTACTCACCCATCCCTTCACTATCCGAGGTGGAAACTCCAAGATAGAAGAGTTGGATATCTCTAAGCATGCAGCCCGCTCAGAACAATCAGTCATGACCTACAACTAGTGTATCATGGGGGTACTTCCTATTTGTATTCCTTCTCACATTCATATTAGCAAGTTACCTTATTGTCTATGTTTAAGTATCAGATTGCTTCAGCAATCTACCAGGTTCCCTTCACTCATCTATTCATTCCACAACTTCACTCGGGTCTCTCTACACAATGTGAGTATGAAATATGTATCAGATTAATATCTATCAAGTATCAGGCCGAAGCCATGGTGTCTCTAGTCTGCTCTACAGTACAACTCTACAGCTTGCATGAATCAAGCATCAATAGTTCGTGTCTCCTCCTCCACTGCGCTCTCCATCCTTCAGCTCCAAATCGTCATTCTCTCCCTGATGACCAAGTCGTGATCCAAGAAGTGTCCCCCTCCCTGTTGCTACTCTGCCTATTCTACCTGCAAGTTGTTCTAACCGCCTAACTAACTAACTGTCATCCAAATAGAATGCACGTTCCCTCTGTAGATGTCGTTCCCACACAATCGTTCCCTGCCGCTAATAATCGTTCCCTGTGATTGTTGTGATGGGTTGTGCCAAACTGTGTCGGGATGTGCTGCGACTGGCTATGTCGGACTGTGTCGGGCTGTATCGGGCTGTGACTAGCTGTGTTGGGCTGTGTCAGGCTGTGATAGACTGTGATAGGCTGTGTAAGGCTGTGACAAGCTGTATAAGGCTGTGTCAAGTTGTGACAAACTATGTAAGGCTGTGACTGACTGTGTAAGCCTGTCTACCACCCCTAAGGCCTGTGTTGGTCTAAGTCTACCATCCGTAAGTCTGCGCAAAAATTAAGGGTACCCCACAGAACCCGTAAAACTGTCTAAGTCCCAGACAGTCCTCTAACAAATACGAGAAGCGTCGAGCCGTCAAATCAAAAGAACATAAGATCTAGAAACAATCACATGAACTGATGATCCAGAAATTAAAACTGTAAGGTAAGACAACAGTTATTTATCACCCTCCGAACACCAAATAAGAATCCAAGAAATGCCGAACAGATGTTTAGACATAGAAGGGGAGACCTCCCGTGCTACAACTGAAATCAATAGCACAATCGCGAAAATACAATTTAGAACGTCAGCGTCATAAGGCGCCACCGTTAAAATCGGAGTAGTGAACGACATTCCGCAAGGGAAGATATGAAGGTTTTGGACCAGACAAAATCCTCATCATCTTCACAAAATGAAAATATTTGCGAACCTTACTATATTCGACAATAAGCTCTAAGAAAAATATAATAATCATGATTGGAAATAGTCAAGTCATTGTAGCATGGGACATCTCCCGAGCACTATGTGTAAGGGAGAAAACCATCAACCACCATGGGAAATCGGCAGTCCGACATACGAAATGCGTGGAACCTTCAGACGGAAACAAATAAAAATGTACAACCATTCACATCCACTGGCCATTTCAACCTTCAAAATTTTGGAGATCAGAACAAAAGCTATTTGTCCGCAGATAAAAAATAAATCCAGTAAATAATATTTAAAAAACAACGTGACATACCACGGGAGACCTCCCGTGTTACACCTGAAAATCAGTAACAACATCGCGAGGATACAGTTACAAAGTCAGATTAAGAAGGGGCCACCGTTGAAATAGACACATAAAAGTACATTCCGCTAGGGAAGAAGATACGATATTCGGACCACGACATATCCTTATCAGATAATGAACCAAATTGGGACTCAACGAGCGCTATGGTGAATGAGAATATTAATCATGTCAGTCTGCAATAGTCAAGAATCTGTAGCACGGGAGATCTCCCGTGCTATGTGCATAAAATACAATCAACCAGAACTAAACTTTCACTGAGATGCAGGCAGTCAGGGTTCAAATCACTAGAGATATAGATGTTCAGAAATTGAAAGTTTCAAATGGTTGACACAGAGAATTCAAGGTCAACTTCTGATTGTGAAAGGAGTCCCACAAAATCCTGGCAATCACCATTAAGATCAACATTAACACATATTGTCGTCAAATTAGCACGGGAGATCTCTCGTGCACCTCTGTACACTGTCCTCAAACAGACTCACTTTGATCGTTCATAGCATATAGATTTGCTTTCGCTTTAACTGCTTCGGCCTTTCCAATACATCTAGAGCTCCACTTGGAGGTATTCTTCCGAGGTCGCATTGTCCACACCACACTGTTCGTATGTATCCACTTTGGTGGATCAGATTCATTGAACTCCCAAGCTTTGTCCCAGCAGTTTCTATACCTGTCCACGTCCTCCGCTGTAGCACCTTTAGGTCTCCACCACTCCAAAAGGACTTGCCGATATCTCATCTGAACGGTCATGAACAACATCAGAGATTGCCACACCCATCCAAACTGGATATGTCTTTGTGTCTGGTGGTCGAACAAGTACGAAATTTCCAATTTCAATATCTTTGAATGGGTTCATCGGCTCTTTAGGTCTCTGACTCTTTGGCCCACAGCTGGTTGCAATCTTCCTCTCTGACTCCTCCTGACTCTCACATTCAACCCTAATCCCATCTCTGTCATGGTTATCTTTCCACAGAGTCGAAGGCCAAAACCCCTCCTTCTGCTTGTCCTTTGGCTCAGGCAATGGCTTACCTGCCACTGTAGGGACTTAGCCATTTTCGGGGCCATGCACTGGATATTCGGCGCCATTTTCCCAGGTTGTGTAATCTTCTCAATGACGAGATGGACGTCATCGTTGAGGGACGAGTTGTGGTGTGTCTACATGACGAAGTTATTCTCGGTGAAAACCTTGGGGAGGAGCACGTCGGTGTAATTGTTACAGCTGTCTCTGGGGCTAATGACCATTACGAAATGGCGGCTTACACATACAAAACTTCGAGACGGCCGAAAACTATCAGAGTTGCTCACAAAGTTTGATGAAGAGCACGAGTCAGACACGAAGGATGACCACCTCAAAGGAGTTAAGAAATCGCAGTATAAATGTTTGAAACGAATTCGAAAGGGAGATGAGAGAAGAAATTGATCCGACTCTTAAATTCGGAGTCAATTCAAGCAGTAAGCTCTGTGAGCTGTTGTGCTCGAAATTGTTGTCAACACTTCAACTGGGAAAAAACTAAGGCTATCCGGAGTAAGTTCTTGGCATCTTCTTTTGATGCAAAGAGAGAGTTAGGGTTTGACGTCCCAC
This sequence comes from Takakia lepidozioides, assembly GCA_030704615.1. Lineage (NCBI taxonomy): Eukaryota > Viridiplantae > Streptophyta > Takakiopsida > Takakiales > Takakiaceae > Takakia > Takakia lepidozioides. The sequence continues at coordinate 68,201,016 of CM060733.1, read as the reverse complement.
GACGACTACACCGACTACCAGGTTATGGTCGTCATGCCTACCTTACAATGGAAGGAGTTGAGGTCTGTGAGAAGGCATGGTGGACAATCCATGGGATCGGTAGGTCAACGTACCATGGATACAAGAGGAATATAATGATGGATAGATCTCGTCAATGCATGGAAACAGAGGAATGAAGAAACCCCGAGCAAAAACCCTGCAGGCCGAGGCGAATTTGTTATCGCTGATTTCCAGAAACAGTGACCTCATGCCTCATAAAATGAGAGGTATCGGAGAAGGAAGGCAAGATGTTCTGAAGTTGTTGCCGGTGGAGATGAATTGGAAGGAGCTTAACAGACTGTCCAATGAGGTTGGATACTGCTTTCCAACCCAATCCGATTCTGACTCTATAAATATTTTTCTACTTTCAAGGAGCGTATGTCACGGTAGACCTCCCGTAATCATTCTGCTAAGTGTGCTAATAGTCGATATCAAATCGTCAGCATAACCGATAGTCTCGTTCGGAGCGATTTTGTCCTTCTATTTAAGAATGAAATTTTGTGTTTGTCGTTCTTTTTGCATCTATCAAATTTTCATATCTCTTGGATGTAGATGTTGGAATATTCGATCTCAATTTCAATCTCCACGGGAGGTCTCCCGCATCTAATAGAATACCAACTCTATATATTGTTGACAATTGGATCAAGCGAACAAACGAATGGGCTTGAAGGAATTGTCGAAGTCTAGAATTAGCAGAATTCGAACGAAACTTTTTGGGAATATTGAGGTTTGGAAACCTGGTGGAAAATTCGCGAAATGCACAGATTGTGAGATGTTCAAAGATCTTATCCAGAAGTCAGTCAGCGGAACTGAGGAGCAGAGAAAGCATAAAAGGAAATTTGAGAGACATTTGAAGCATCAGGAGTCATGTCGCAGGCTTTATCATAGTTGGCGAAATGAATCAACGATGATGGGTGAGGAGTTTATGTGTATTATACACGATAAGATGGATCACTCGAAGACTGCGTTGCCCCGGCTCCTCGTAACAAACAAGATGACATCTGGTCTCGGTCAACTACCTATATCCCTAACAGGTATGGTGACTCATGGCCACGGTGACGGTGCTTATGCTCAGTTCACGAACGAGTTCTGGCCAAGTGATCCTAACTTGACAGTCCGCTCCTTGGCTCGTTGTCTTCGCGCTCTTGAGAAGCCCACGTGTCGAGACTCAAGAGAAATTTTCGATCATCCAATGCAGAACTCATTTTTCGAAACTCTAATGAGGGGAAAGTCTCGATGTGAGAAAGCACTGAAGCCTAGGGTATCCCAAGGCCCTGTTCGAGCCAAGCCATTACCCCGTCGACTATACCTGCAAATGGACAATTCTTCAAGAGAAAACAAAAATCGTTGGATGCTTGCTTTTTTATCACTCTTGACGGCGAGAGGTGTTTTTGAAGAGATCCAGCTTGGATTCCTGATGGTTGGTCTCACCCACGAGGATATTGATGCATACTTTAGTTATCTGTCGAAGAAGTTGAAACAGAAGAGCATATATATCCTTCCGGATCTCATGCGCCTCTTTATGGAGTCTCAAAACCTGTCATTTATCCCTAAACTGATTCAGGAGGTCGCAGACTTCAAGAAGTTTGTGGATGGATTATTGATGGGAGCGATGCGCTAATCGGCACATGTGAAATGCACATCTTCAAGTTCTATGTGGATTGTGACGGTTGGCCTGTAATGAAGTATAAGAAATCAGCAACCAACGCTGACTGGCTTCCAAAGCAGGGTGCAGTCAAAATGTGGAAGATTGCTGAGGACGGGAGGTCTCCCCTGCTACCCCAGGGGGTCCCGGAACCTATTCCACTGGGAATAAAGCCAGACGCTAGGGAAAAAAATGCCAGTATTGTAAATGGCCTTTCGAAGTACTGCGAATTCTGGAGACTTGGGATGGATCTCGATAAGAACTACGAAAATATCATGAAGAACTACGATGAGTATTGGAAGGATGTTCTTCTTGAACTTGGTATCTCTTCCGAATATATGATGCGCGCCTTTCTGACACTCGGCACGCTTCTTTTTTGTTGTCTCTTGTGAAACTTTTGTTCCTGCGCCTTCAACACCATCTGTATTGTCCTTCTGTATTGTATCCTCCAAAACATTCGTGCTTGCTCCAGCATCGGACAAGCACACCTAAGTTTCTCAACTTTAACTTTCGAGACAATCGGTGTCCCCAGGGCTTCTCCAAGAGTCTCCGCGTCTGGGTGTGAATACGGCAAGCTAATTGACTCCATTCCATGTATCACGGTTTTCAATATGACACTCACTAAATTACTAGAGAGACATCTGCCATGACAAAATCCCTCTCCAGACGTATTCAGACATGTACCCTCAGTGACAATTCTGGGAACTTGAGAGCCGACAAGTTGGATTAAATTCACGGCTTCTCCGACAGACAACTGTCCACAGGTGGTAACCATCTTCAACCACGGGAGATCTCCCATGCTATGCCCTCGAGTAAAAAACGGGAAGCAAAAAAAGTAGAAAAGATGAATAAATCAAATGCGGCAACACTCCGCAGGATGACGGGAGATCTCCCCTTATAGTCGCCTCACCCTTAAGTGAGAATCCACAATACAATTTTGGATTGTGCAAGATAGAATCTATGCACACCACAGATGTTAATAACACTAAGGGATCACGAGAGGTCTCCCGTTCTGTGATCTCTTATGGGCGGAAAAAGATAAACAGAAAATAGAGTTCCAGACAAATTGGAAAGGATGTGCTCAAGATGACGGGAGATCTCCCGTCATATTCAATGGTATAATTGGAGAAGACGAAGACAGATAAATGAGATTCAGAAAAGAGCGACAAAACAAAGCGAAAGTCTAATGGAACAACACCTCTTCGCTGTGCCAGTCTAAAAAAATAGATACTGCGTGAGTTCAGTGTGTAACTCTTCTGGAAAATACTGATAGAGAATGACTGACAAACATGTAGAGATGAAACACCACTCTCCGTCCTTCCACCACCCTTCCAGGGTGTAAGCATGTTAGAGGTAGGCCAAAACTGGCGGATAATGGGTACTTGGGAGTAGTTTTGTGGCGTAGTGTAGTGGTGGTAGATGATAATATAAAAAATAATGGCAAAAGACAATCGTGCCATGAGTCTGAGTCCCGTATCCAACAGTCCAAGATTAAACAAAAAAACAAGAAAAAAAAAACCGGAAATAAACCTGTCGGCGAAAATAATCTAGTTCAAAATGTCACCATTGTTTGGAGGTTTCAATTGCACGTAGCACTAGGTACCGTGGTTTGGAACACATCTTCTTCAGGACTCACTCTTAAATAATAACATTCTCAGGTACTTAAATCCATGGCCTTTATAAATTAGTAGTTGCATATACAAAAATCATTAGACCTTTCATACATAGCAGGTACTCGACGGCTCCTTCTGAGACTATTTTGCAGGTATTCAAGCATGCATGAAAAATATTCATGCCTGCAATTGGTACGTTTTAGGGGTACTTTTGGCTTTTCATGTTCGAGGATGTAGCGAGCTACATCTACAACCTCCTCGCACAATACTTCACAAGTACCATCAAAACATACGCGTTTGCAGATTGGAAAAGTGTTATGTTTTCCTTACAACATCATCTTTCTTCCCATATCATTTTCAAGGAAGTTCAATGTAAGATCAGAATGCACTAGAGTTACTTTGAAGACCACAGTTTGTCAAAATCCATTTGTGACAATATTTTTGGCCTACCTCTAACATGCTTTCACCCTCCACCACTCTTCAATCAATCCAGCACCTGCACTCCACATTTTAGCAGGGCTTCGCCGAGACTAAATGAAATGAGAGGGAAGATCTTGCCCTTATATAGACCCGCATTTGCATGCTGGGGCATGAGGCCAACCGCACCCATACATGAGGCTTGTACAACAAGGGGAATCGTTTCATTAATTACTTGCCATAATGACTGTGACGGGGGGCCTCCCGTACCCAACAGTACAACTTTTGCATGGCCGCCACGTGGATGGATATCATCTATGATGTACCTGCACGATGACATCAATGTAATTGGTACCGTCCAAGGAGATCCCAGATATAATATGAGCCGTCGGATTTGATGGATGTCGCATGACCATGATGACGCTGCGCCGCGCCTCAGGAGCTCTCCCCTCGCAGCATTCATGGAAGGTAAGATTCGTCGTAGCGTACCGCAGCACCGCCGCCGCATTCACTAATGCCGATGCCGCCGCATTATGGCCGGCGGCATCTCGTACTCTAACGTTCCAGCACATGCGTAGCCTGCCTGCTCGCCACGTGCTGGAATACTAACTATGGAAATGCCTTCACATGCATGCTCAAAAGCATCGTTGAATCTGGATTGTCCATTACAAATAGAGTGCATAGAACCTTCCATGTTCATGAGTTGAATGCGCCGTTTCACGGGAGCCCTCCCGTAATAATTATGATTTTCTAGGTTTGCGGGCCCTACGCCTGCCGCCGCATGAATGTCGCGCATGGCGGGCACGTGGCAGGCGCCGTTTCACGGAACCCTCCCCTAATAAATATGATTGGCCAGGTTTGCGGGCCCTACGTGCGGCGCCTCTTGAATCTTGCGCATGACGGGCGCGTGGCAGGCGTCGTTTCACGGGAGCCCTCCCCTAATAAATGTGATTGGCCACGTTTGCGGGCCCTACGCGCGCCGCCGATTGAATCTCGCGCATGGCTGGCCGCCACCGTTTGAATCTCCCGCCAACGGGGCCCGTGGCAGGCGCCGTTTCACGGGAGCCCTCCCCTAATAATTGGCCCCTGCGGCAGCCGCCGCTTGGATCTCGCGCATGGCGGGCGCGTGGCAATTCTTGGGACTTGCACCGGGCATGCTTGCCATCGCATACCCATGGCGTGGTATCGCATGGGTCTGCCTCCCCGGGTATTAAAGGGGACGCTCCTTGGTTCATTCTCCCTCTCACACTTTCATGACGGCGAAGCCCTGCTGAAACTTAGAGCCACGAGTCTTGAGAGCTTGAGAGGGAGCGAACGGAGTGAAGGGAGGGTCGGTGATCTACATCTGATCTGCGCTCTGCATCTGTTGTCTGTTGCGTCTAGCAGTGTTCAGGATTTTGTTTGTTAGTTTCAGCTGTGTGGTGCGGTCGTCGTTCAGGAGGGCGATCAGGATAGCTGGTGGTGAGCCCGTGCAGGTGTCGTGGTGTAATTTGATTGGTGCATTGCTGCTGCGATTATTCTTCAACCACCATGGCAGGATCAAGCTCACGGTATGTACTTTCGTATCTTCCCACAACTGATTGCATTAGGATTGCATTAGGTGACCCAAGCATTTTGTCAGGGGAGGTCTCCCGTGCTAGTCATGGGACCTCTCCCGTTTGTTCTCTCAGGGGAGGTCTCCCGTGATAAAACCCATTGTCGCAGTAGGTGAATATCACGGGAGACCTCCCATGATATTTAAGACGTAGTATCCAAGAGCGTAATAGAGTGTTATATAATGTCCCGAGGTCATCCGCCAAAGAGTAAGTAACTTCCCTTTCACTGACCTATTATTTTCAGTTTGAAAAGGAGTCTGGAATCAGGCACTGCACACGGTCAAGAATGTCACCAGAAAGAGGAAATGGAGAAGCACCGCAATACAATGTAGGAGACACTCCATAAAGAGTGACCAATTGTCAACATTCTCTTGGTTGGTTTAAATCATCAGTTGAAGGTGTTTGTAGGAAGTTAGCTGGAAGTGTTTGAAGTGCTGGAGTTAGCTGGAAGTCAGCTGGAAGTGTTGGCTGAATGTGAAAGTTAGCAAGGGAGACCTCCCGTGGTAGTTAACTACACTTGCTGGTATGTGCAGGATTTCATGGTCGGAGCTCAAACCATTCTGGATGTGAAAAGCGACAAAGAGGCAATGCCACTTGTGTTCACCTCCGATCGGACCTGGAATTGCTGGACAAGAGTGTTCATGGGAGAAGGGCGAGCTTATTGACCCCAAAGGGAATATCCCCATGAAAGAGCAGCCAGCGCTCAAAAAATCTAGCGTTGCTCGACTGCAGGGTTTGGACGACAGCCAGATTTGGAAGGTTGCCCACATGTTACTCAAAAACAAAGTGTCGATGCGTCATCCATACCCCGATGTTCTGAGTCTAGAGGATTATTGCAAGTACAAGAAGATGAGGAGGCACATTATTGATGATATCATGGTCGGTTTTGGATTTAAGGAGCCGATGAAGGACAACTGACATCCATACACAAAGGTGGAGTGGACCGCCATCAAACATAAGTACAAAATCAACAAGGCCCAGTTTGTGCACTTTAAGAATGCTCTCGGGAACCCCTACCTTGACACGAAAATGAAGCCAACGACGGGAAAGCAGAAGCAACCACTTCAATTTCTGAATTTAATTCAAGCCGTGAAATCGCTTGCAGAGACTCCACGAGGTTCGCTTGATAGAGTTTACAGTGTGTGCGAGATTGGAAACAGGGCTCGGGAGATTGGGACGGTGGCAATGTTCGCCACAAAAGCATTTGAAGTTGTTTCGCTCATCATGATCAGCACATTGAATGAGCGCCCAGACAAGATCGAGCCTTGGACAGAGAATGAGTTTGCCGACCTCTTCAATGGTATGAGGTCAAGAAAAATCAGGACCAGCGTATTATGTGTCAACACCGATACTGATAGCTCTCGTGAGCTGATAGCGTACATTCAAAGGTGGAATTCCTTATAGAGACGAGCTTCTACATTCCATCAAAAAGGGAGATTTTTTTCAAGACAAGGAATTTTGAGACTCCAGTAATTCATTTCCATTTCATTTTTCCGATGGCAGACGCGGAGTGGGACAACGTGGACGAGGTCGTGTGGAGGAGCATCACAGCCGACGATCGATACTTCCCAAGAGTGCTACGTACAGAGGCGGAAGAATCTGAAAATCCTCTGCAAAGTCGTATTACAACAATGAGATCCGATCATCGGCCATCGACCAGGTCGTTGAGACATTATGTCCGGAGGGCTCTTCCGTTGCCAATGTGTATTGTGGCGGGATTGTCACATACTCGCTTCTGGTAAGAACCTACAAACTCAAATCTTAATTTGCTTCGTCCATTGACTCAAATATTAATTTTCTTCGTGAAATTGCTTCGTCCAGTGACGGATCTGCATCAGTGAGGCAAGGCCCCCGCACATCCAGGAGCAGTGCCTCTCCCCTCTAGTGCTAGAAGATGAGGAGTTTTTCATTGACCCCCTGGAGGAGCAGTGAGCAATGAGCAATGTCTTTCCCCTTATCAAGATGGATATACAAGATCTGCACATCAGAATCCCAGGTATGGAGAACTCTGGTGTTTTGCTGCACTTTCCGGGCAGAAAGGTCAAGAGATCCTACTTGAGGGACTGGGCAATCCGCTACCTTGGCGGCCCGGGAGAGTTTAACCATCACTTCTGCATTGCCAAAGGACGTGGGTTCTTTTCAGTGATGTTTGAATCGGCGGTTGCGGCAGCTAAGGCTCTGCAATTCAACCTGCATCAGAAGGGCTTTAACGTAAATATCTTCCCTAGCTGGGCAACAAGAACGACAAGTTGTGGGGACCTAGAGTTGTTTCTATACCATTTATCCCAGATCAGTACCTGCCAAATCTACCAGACATTGCCAACCATTTTGGAGAGTACTTGGGCTGTTTGGGGGTATTTGATCCCCTCATGAACACAGACGTCCTCAGGAAAATGCCATCATGGAAATCGGCCACCATCGCAACAAAAATGAATGAAGATGGTTGTCCTAAAATGGTGTTGATGATGCCTTATGAAGCAGTGCTGCCTGACTATGTGAGACTGCCAATCGACACTGAAGGGAACTACTTCACAATTCGGCTGATTGAATATGCATCTTACTCAGCATGCTTTGGCTGTGGGAAACATGGACACATCAAGGTAAATTGCCCTTTCAGTAAGAGGAAAAGGTCTCCAATTGTAGGGCCTGCGGCTAACCCACACGCCTCTTCTTAGTTCCATCCTGCCTCTCTCTCTCCCCCCCCCCCCCCCCCCGCTCTTCCAGCTAACCCCCCCTTCCCCTTGCACTCTTTGCTGTCACCAAACCCATCTCTATCTGCTGATCTTCTGCAATTTAGTCCAGTACACATTGCCAAAAAACAAAAAGACCCCTTGGATCCTATGCATCTGGAGGCTAGCTGCTCACTGTCTGCCCCTATTTTCGCTCATAAGTGTCCCCCCCTCGTCACAGCGCAGACCTCCAATCCCCCTCCACCTCCCTCAGCTCCTTTCTCCCAAGAGGCGGACCCTACTATGAAGCTCTCTCCTTCAGCGATTGCAGGCAATCCGATGGTGGCCATTGTTCTAAAATCCATACAATCCTTCCAAGACCTTGTGCTGCTAGGATGCTCAGCCTTGTCCACCAACGAGGCTCCCAAAGCCTCTTGTGTTACCCCCATTGTTTTCAAAATAGGCCCCCCAGCCTCAATTCTCATTACATCTGAAGACAGGCATGATTTGGAATCACTGTGGATCACCAACCAGGATGTGTTAAGTTTCATTGAAAAGTGTCCCCACAACAGCAGCCCTCAGTGCATGCTCATGGCTAAAATACAAGATTTTTTTGCCAATCATCTACCGTGCTATCTCATTTCTCCTTCCTTGTCTATCACCTGGGGGGCGTATGTGGAAGAACACCCTTATTTGAACTGCAGGCCTAACATCCAGGTGCTGGCTCTAATGGAGGATGCAAATATCTACCACACCCCCCCAGACAAGTCATGGTGGATCAGGGAAGACTGTTTGGGGAAACAATGGGGCACGCAGCCAGCCCACATCAGGGCAAAGGATGTGCTATCAAATGCCTTTACCCTCCTCCCCAGGCTGTTGGACCAACGTTTGACAGATATTAACCACCAAGATGATCTGCAGAGAACAAGATATCACCTCAGAGGGATTCCCTCTGAATCATCTTCCTCAAGTGGCTCCCCTGGGGAGCAAACACTGGCAAGCGAAGAGGAGGCCCCACCCCGACAGGAGCCCCAGGGCCAAATATGCCAAATCGAGAGCCAATCTGCAGATGACAATCGGAGGTCAGCCAATCTGCTCCCCTCCATCCAAGAAATTCAAGCGGCAATTGGCTCTTTCTCCATACCAACGGCTTCCCCTCACCTGGCCCCCCCGCCAAATGCCACCCACGAGGCGGGTTCTCCACTCTCTAAGGTAAGCCCCCAGCCCCTGCCTATCTTTCTATTCCAGGCTGACTCCAAGGATAGGAAGAGATGTTGGGTTCTATGTATCCGCCCGTCTGTTGATGCTAGGCAATCCGCCAGGAAAACCCTCTCGGCTATCAGCCTGCCTGTAGATGCATCACCCTCAGACCTCTCTTGCCTCTCTGACCTCTATCACCCTCCCATCCTTAGACGTAACTCAGCCTTTTTCAAAAAACTTTCCCCAAATCCCTCTTGTTTGGCCACAACCCCGCACCCAGATCAGATCCTTTCAAATTCTCATTTGGACAGCTCCCACCTCATCATGGTTCAAATTCTAAGAAGACCTCCCTCACCTCCCAGCCCTTATATTTGGGTCAACAGCCTCCTCCCCTCTGATAAGCGGGTTAAATTCAATTGTTTAAGTCAGAGGCCATCAAATGAAATTGATCATCTCAGCCTTGCCTTCCATCCCCATGTTGATTGACATGGCTTCTTGGAACATCAGGGGCCTTGGGGCGGATAATGCTTCCCCAAAGCACGCTAGCGTCAAGAATTTTCTAGCCCCTTATCTTCGGAAAGATGCAATTCTCTTCCTACAAGAACACAAACTTGATCTAGGGAAAATCGCTTCTCTCTCCACGAGCAAACTCCCTATGGAAACCAACTTCCGAAGGTTCCAGAGGAGGTACCCCCATCTTGGTTTCCCCATCCCTCTGTCAGTTTATTGTCTCGGAATGGTCTTGGGGTTCCAGGCAGAGATCAGTGTTGTGCCATAGACCTCCCAGCCAAAGGTGGCCGGCTAGGGTTATTTAATATTTATGCTCTGAACTCGCCGGCAAGAAGGGCACAACTTTGGGAGTCCATAAACACCAACATGGAACTAAAACAAGACATAGATTTCTGGGTGCTGGCAGGGGACTTCAATATGGTTGAGTCTCCTACCGACAAACGGGGTCTTGGTTCTGGTCTAGCCTTCTTGATGATCCTGGTTGATTTGTTCATGTGTTAGTATGTGTGGTGGATCTATCGCAATTGGGTGGAAATAGAAATGGTAAACCGGGGGCCTCCACCCCCCTCTGGCCCAGTCTTCACTTGGTCAAATAACAAAGCCCTCGCCGATTGGACAGATTCTACGCCTCCTTGGACTGTATTCAATGGTCCCGGAGGCTACCCCAACAGCCCATCCACCCCGGCTTTGATCACGCCGTCATTGAGGCTTCATTGGATATTCCAAACACTCGCCCAAGGGGCAAGGGTCTTTACAAAATGAATGCCTCTCTATTACAGATCCCGGAGTTTGCACAAGGCTTGCGGACAACCTGGTCTCGGGCTGGCTCGGTCTCCCAAAACCCTTCAGATAAGTTCATGACCAAGCTCAAAGCAGTGGGGGCAGCCAGTCAGCAGATGAGTAGAGAGATTGCAGCCACTAGGAAAAGAAGGGTGAGGGCCCTCATCAAATGCCTCTCAGTCTGTCAAAGAAAAATGGAATCTCCCCGCTATGATCAAGAAACTTACAATACCTACCTGGAAGCAAAACAAAATTTGCAATTCTTCCAAGACCTGCAGGAGCAGAAGCTTAAGATGTCAGCAGGTGTAAACTGGTCATCCAAGGGAGAAAAAATGTCCAAGTATTTCTTTGCAAAAACCAGGCTGAGAAAGGCAGGGCAGACAATATCTGAACTAGCCAACCGGGCCTTGGGGCTGACATTCACAGACCCCAAACCCATGGCTTCATTCGCTGCCAGCCACTTTCAGACCCTCTTTACAAGTGACAGACCGGTAGCAGCAGCCACGCTCGATGCTTGCCTGGCGCACTTCTCATTGCCCCGCCTATAGCCGAGGCTCTAGAAGGGGCTCTCTCGGAAGGGGAGCTTGAGCTGGCCCTTTCCAAGCTGAAAGATGGGAAATGTCCAGGGCTGGATGGAGTCCCGGTGGAATTTTACAAAAAGCTCTGGCCTGACATCTCGCTTGACTTTCTGGCCATGACCAACCACATCTTCCAAGTGAACCATATGCCGGGGAACATGTCATAGGGAGTCATCTCTCTGATTTTCAAAAAGGGAGACAGGACGGACTTAAGCAACTACAGGCCCATAACTCTCCTCAATAGATTATAGCCAAATGCCTGGCTCTACGTCTTCAGCCTCTGCTCCCGTCAATCATTAGACCTAGCCAATCGGGCTTTATTAAGGGAAGATACATCATGGATAATCTTCTTCTGGCATAGGAGCTTTCCCCAGTACGCACTTCAAACCCAGCAGGCTATTGCCATAATCCTTCTAGACTTTGAGAAAGCGTTTGACAGAGTAGAATGGCCTTTCCTCATGGGCACCCTGGCCAAGATTGGTGTCGATGGGTACGCATTTTACTGAATGGGTCAACCAGCAGGGTGATCATCAACGGTGCAGTGTCAAAGCCATTCAACTTGTTTCGATCTGTCCGTCAAGGCTGCCCCTTGGCTCCTGTCCTCGTCATTATTGCCGCCGACACAGTTGGTTAAGCAGACAGACAGATTCTGGGTCTTAGAATCACAAACTACATAACTAACCAGCCTGCTTACATCAGGGAATCCATGTATGTAGATGACACTTTCCTTATGCTTCAAGCAAGCCAAACCAACCTGGACAGAATGCAGCAACTTTGGAGGCCTTCTGTGAAACCTCCGGTTTCAAGGTCATCTGGAACAAAACCTGTGCTATCCTCGCTGGAGACACATCGAAATCCCTTCTGGGACGTGTGCCCTCTTGGGGCCAGGCCTGGGGCCTATCATGGCTGCAACCTAGCCAGACGACAACGTTGCTAGGATACACCTATGGGCTTGATATCACCGATGAACAACGATTTCCAAGATTAAAAGAAACCTCACTTTCTGGGGCTCTAAGTTCCTCTCAATCACAGGTTGGGCACTTGTGGCCAACCAGATTCTCTCAACTGGCCTTTGGTTCTACGCAGCATCCTGGCGCCCTTCTAAAAGACAAATCGGTGAATACAAAGCTTTGTTGCGGAATTTCGTTTGGGGAGCTAGCAAAGTGGGCCAAAAAGTCAGGCCACGGGTCTCCTGGAGACACATCTGCCAGCCAAAAAAACAGGGAGGACTGGGGGTTCTGGACCCGGAGATCCAAATTATAGCACTCCTTGGTTGCCAAGATTCTTAGGCCCAGAAGGTGGCTGGTGGAAGTTTTTGGTTTTGGAAAATCTGATGATGGCAAGTCCCCTCAAGACCTCTAGGTGGCACCCCTCCATTCGCTGGAGCACACATGGATTCAAGCACAAAAAGGTGGGATCGTCCCTTTGGAACGTCATCTGGAAAGCTTGGGCTACACTGAGACCTTTCCTTCACAAAAAAGAGCCAGAAACATTCGAGGAAACCCTCCGCCAACACCTATTTTTGAACACCAACATGCCCACACCATCTGAAAAATCGATGGCAAAAAAGTGGTCTGCCTGGGACAGCAGGGGCATCAGTCAACTAAAACACTTGTGGTCGCCTACAGGCTCCCTGCATATTGACACAATTTGCCCTATTCTGGGGTCAATTAGAGCCAAGGCCGGGCTGCAGGCGGTCATAAATTCTATACCTCAAACCTGGTCCCTGTCGCTGCAGGCGGGACCAATAACCCCCTCCACGAACTTCTGGACATTAGGAGTCATAAGCAACAGGCTCACCATCATACTGGTGATTTTTGCCACAGACACACACTTCTCAGGGTTCGCTTACCATATAAACCCCGAAACTCTAGTGTTGATCTTGGTTTCACAATCCCAAACCCTCTTCCCCCGTTTCATTCATACCCCAGTGAGAATATGCAATTGGTCATCTAAGTTCAAAGAGTTTGATCCCCAACCACCTCTTACCATACCTGTCTTGGCCTAGGTCAATACCTCCACATTTGTATGGATCCTGGGAAGACCTCTAGCGGACCTCCAGCTGGACCCCAAGGAATGGGAATGGTCCTTTGGCCGCGCTGCATCACCCCTTCTTACCTACACCCCCAAGAAGGCTTATAGGGCTCTTAACAAATAAAAACTGATCAGCAATCTGGTCTTCTATCTGGCTAAAAATCAGGCCGGCCAAGATCTCGGCGTTTTTATGGCAAGTAGCGAACAGAGCCCTAAAAGTGGGAGAATGGTTGCAATTCCATGATGCTCTAGTATGTCGATGTTGTTCCTCGAGTATCATTCAATCTCATGAGCACTGCCTTCTGACCTGTATAGCTCCAGCCAAAATCTGGCCCTTCATCAAGGTCTTCTACAGACATTGGAGTCTCTCGGCCATTGGCCCTTTGGATCGGCTACTTAATTACAACAAAACAACCAAGGGCCGATCCTTTCCATGTCCAGTCTTCGAGACTCTTCGCGCATCTACGATAAAGCACCTTTGGCGTGCTAGATGCAAAAAGACCTTTAGCAAGGAGACAATAAGTACCTCAGCTTTGTTGGCAATGGTGTACAAAGATCTTTTAACAGAGTCGAAAAAAGCTTGGGCAAAATGTGTTGTAGACTGTCACAGGACTCCCAGGCAGACGCCAGCAATCCATGCAACATTCAGGATGACGTGCCTGCCATGGCATCATTTGTCAAAGCGCAGGAACACTGTATTTGGAACGCTCTCCCCCCTCAGCGCTGGAGAGACCTCAGAGCTCCACTCCACGGCCTTGCCGAAATTTGAGAGAGATGTGAGCTGGAAACACGTCAAGCACCCCGCCACTACTTCCAGGCTAAATTTTCGTTAAGCGTAGCTGTAGATTAGCTCCTCGGTAATCTCAGCTGCAGGCTTGACTTTTTTGGAAGTCTCTCGGTCAGGGTTAGGTCGCTGCGAGAGGTCCTCTCTCTATGAGCACACTGCTGCACTTTAGCAGCAGGCACTGGATCTCCCTCCACTGACTACGGTGTGTAGCCCTCATGGTGCAAAAGGGGTTTTATTTTTTCCCCCTCAATTCTGGAATAAATGCAATATTTAACGTTAAAAATAAAAATAAAAATAAAAATAAAAATCTCCCGTCCATCCTTTGTCTTGAGATCTCCCGTCGTTCGTTTAGCGGGATACATCCGGCGGTAAATTAAGTTCAATCAGGACACTAGTGATACCCAGGTGATTAACCACACATTCATTACGGGGATTTCAAGAGTGCCTGAACAGACTTACCTTGTAAACCACAAGACTTTATGCAACACTGGCAATGTTGGATAAGATCTTGTAGTTAACTTGGTAAGTATGGCCAGACAGAAAACTTGAAGTATTTCCCAGATTGTGAGAGCTCTCATATTGCTTCAGATGATGGGATGAAAGTGTGCTTAGGAAGTCACCATATTTTCCAAGCGATTTTTCGACCTCCTTCTACGGGAGACCTCCCTTTCTTCTTTTTCCAGGTTCATTTGTGCCTTTCACTGTATCCAGTTCGTAGAATTTGGATCATTAAAACCTTCTCCCTTCCGGTCCATTGACCATTCAAGTATTTCAAGATGAACCTCGAGTAGGACTTGGCTGGCACGACACGCTACTGATACCCAAGTGATCCATAACATTCATGACGAGACATTTGGAGTGCAGCCGGGCAACACAAGTCTTTATATTACAGACTGGCGATGTAATCTAAAATCTTGCGTGGCTTTCATGTAAGTATGTGTCGAGCGGCTTTTACTCACCCATCCCTTCGCTATCCGAGGTGGGAACTCCAAGATAGAAGAGTTGGAAATCTCTAAGCACTCAGCCCGCTCAGAACAATCAATCATGACCTACAGCTAGTGTATCATGGGGGTGTTTCCTATTTGTATTCCTTCCCGTATTCATGTTAGCTAGTTACCTTACTGTTGGTATTTATGTATCAGATTGCTTCAGCAATCTATCGGATTCCATCAACTCATCCATTCATTCCACAGCTTCACTCAGATCTCTCTACACAGTGTGAGTATGAAGCATGTATC
Source organism: Takakia lepidozioides (assembly GCA_030704615.1). Lineage (NCBI taxonomy): Eukaryota > Viridiplantae > Streptophyta > Takakiopsida > Takakiales > Takakiaceae > Takakia > Takakia lepidozioides. Next base: position 68,185,911 of record CM060733.1, on the reverse strand, counting down.
AGATTTATATCTATCAAGTATCAGGCTGAAGCCATGGAGTCTCTAATCTGCTCTACATTACAACTCTACTGCTTGCATTCATCAAGCATCAACAGATCATTCTCCTCCTACTCCGTGCTCTCCCTCTTTCTACTCAGAGATGCGCTCTCCGCTTCATTTCCCCCCAGTGATGCCAGAAGTCCTCCAAGAAGTAGTCATCCCTAGACCTCCCCGCTCTTCGCTTTTTCTACCTACAAGCTGTTCTAACCGCTTTCCTAACTAACCGTCATCCCTGTAGTACACATTCCTTTTTCAGATGTCGTTTCTCCACCGTCGTTCCCTGCCAATGATAATTGTTCCCCAGCTGTGCCGAGCTGTGACTGGCTGTATCAGGCTGTGTCGGGCTGTGTTGGGCTGTGACTGGCTGTGTTGGGCTGTGTCGACTGTGCGAAGCTGTGACGGCTTTGTCTGACTGTGTCGGCTGTGTCGGCTGTGACTGGCTGTGTTGGACTGTGACGGGTTGTAATGGACCGTGACGGGCTGTGACGGCTGTGTCGGGCTGTGATGGACTGTGTTGGGCTGTGTATCTCCCCCCCTAAAGCCTGTTGCTGTCACCCCTAAGGCTCCTGTTGGTCTCAGTCTGTGTAAAAATTAAGGGTACCCCACAGATCCCGTAAAAGCGTCCAAGTCCCAAGCAGCCCTCTAACATTTACCCCTCCCCCTCTCAAAAAGCCGTGTCCTCACGGTTTACTGTTTGGGATTTGGAAACCTTTGTGAGCAAGCACCCTTCTAACGGTTAGAGTCTCGTGAAGGACTCTGTGTGCGAGCCCGAGGTCTGTCACTGGTTGACGGAGATGATTGAACACTACCTGGAAATGTCAGTCCTTCCTTTGGCTGATATCGAGGTAATCTTTCAGGCATAGGAGACCCCCTGTCGCTTCTTCTCTGCCATCTGAATTGCATAGTCCTCTGCCATGTCAAAAGAGTTCGCTGAAGAATCAGTAGTATCAGAATCCTCATCGTCTCTCAGGTGTTTTAACGGCCGAACTTTTTGTGGAATCCTCTGGGGCATACAATGTGGTCCCACCATGTCTGGAAGTTTAAATTGTAAAACTTGTTGTAAGCGCTGAATTGCAAAATTGGTGAAGACCCTGAACTCCTTGTCTGTCCAGGTGAGTGGTGTACCAATGACTTGTGAATTGTGCAAGTTTTTCCATGCTTCATGGCCCTTAAAGAAAATATCGTCAGGCCCGAATTTCTGTGTTGACAAATTGTTCCAGACCGCATGAAACCATGAACGAAGTTGGGAGTCCTTTTGCATCATCACCTTTGCATCATAGAGGTACATATGAGGTGGCACTGAAGGTAAGACCCAATGATCCCCACTGGAATAACTCAGAAAGCGCGATTGCATCTTCTGCTGCTCAATGTGATAACGTGCCAAAAAACAAGCTGCATAGTATAACCCGCAGCCCATGACAATACTTGCTACCTCCTTGGTCTTGGTATAAATGTACCCATGTACAACTTGGAAGGAAATTAATTCCTTCAACATGGTACTTGCCTCATGCCAGTACCTCGCAAAGTGATGATCCTCAATGGGTCGATTGTTCGGAAGAACCTTAGTCCTAGTTGCCACTGGCAGCCAAATGCGCATGATCTGGTAGTAATGTGCCAACGACTATGGAGGACTAAATTCCTTCCAAGCCAAATCCAACACAATGGGAATTTGGTTGAAGGGCATAATCATAGCCCGACTGTACTCCCGTGCAGCATGAGTTTTAGGTGGGTTAAAAGCAGCATCCCCCCATACCTCAGGCTATGGTGGCTGTGGTGTGGCTGTAGTAACAACAGGGTCAGCTACTGTCATAGTGATTTGTTGTGGTCTTGGTGGCACTGGCTCTTGTACCACTGGCATCTCCTGCACCCCCTACGAAGAAGACTGAAAAGCCAAAGTTCTGGCATGTAAATAAGAAGCCACCAGCTGCTCCTCAGGTACAAAGACTCTCTTGTCGATATTTGAAGTGAGGTCCTCCACCTGAGTCTGCAGGCCGTCTACATCCTCCTGTAACTCCGTTATCCTACTATAGACATTGTCTATAGTAGTTGTGGCAATGTTCTGCACCTGCACCTGCAGTCTGAGCTCATTCATCTCGCTTTGGGTGAGCTTTCGTGGTGCTTTGCCTTCCACCGGCCCTTGTGCTTACCAGACCTGCATAAGGTGGTTATCCACCAAGTTGCTTGTGGTACCCCTGAGAGTCTGCTCCTCCGTGAGCCTGTACACATCTATCTGCTGCTGTAAAGCCTCCATGCGCTTCGCATGAGGTTCAACCAAACTCGCATATGCAGCAGCCAGATTATTGGCTTCCTTCCAAGCCTTGTTAGCCACAGAGAGTTCATTTCTATTGGACATGAGCGTTTGTTGCAATTCCAGGATGTACCTCTCTTGGTCAGCTTCAACCTGCCTGTATTGCTTGAAAGTATTCTCGTTGCGACAAATTGTATTCTTCATATCAATAATGAGTTTCGTCTGCTCGAGATTATCAGCCTGTGCCTTCATACATCTTTCCGCTTGGTTGTTAACTTCTAATGTAGTTTGCTCAAGCGTAGTTGTGAGTGTAGCACATTGTATGGCCATCCTGTCATGCACTGTCTGCAACTCCGTATGTAGTGCATTCACTTCTTGCAACTTGCTTTCATGCTTCACCTGCATTTGGTATAGCTGTTGCTTATGTGCTTCGTGCAACTGGTCTTGCGCAAGGCCTGGCTCAATCAATTGTTCATTGGCCAATTGCAAAGCAGCTGTTGTATCCTCTAACTCTTGCTGTAACTTGATAGTGACCTCCTCATCAACCTTGTTTGCACACTCAGTGGCAAGTCGAGCCTCAAACTCCTTCCTGAGTTCCTCCCTCAAAGCTGCCAATTGGGTAGATGGAACATGGGATTTGACATAAGTGCCCAACAAATTAAGTGTCCTGCTTATGGAACTCATAAGCATGGCCTGTTGAGGGTCATCATGGTGAGCTTGCTGCTGTTCCCCTGATCCTCAATAGTGTGATGCCTCACGAACCATTCAGGCCATTGCCCCACCAGATTTTCTTCCTGAACCACTTCATTCGCCACAGGTGCAGCAGTGTCTTGACATTCTACCTGTGGTACCTCCGTCAGAGGTGTGGGTATTACAACAACAGCAGGGTTTCCCCTGGACAACCGCTGCACCTCCGGAATCACTGTTTCCCTGACCAAACCAGAATTTTCATAGAGAAGGTCCCCCTTCTCAATTTCTGCCACCACCTGTTCTGTAGTGGGGATATCTAACCCTTCTTCTCCAAATCAATTATTTGTGGTGGAACTGCATGGACAACTTGTGGTAACTCTGTGACAAGCCGATCATCTGGCTGTGATGGTTTTGATACTGAAGTAACCCCTGTTCTCTCTCCACAGGTTTGCGTTGTTTTGTACCCACATCTCTCTGTGCTGCTGTGCCCCCTCTTGCACAAGAGTATGAGTAACTTCTTCCTCTGGCTGTCTCCTAGCAATGGTTCTGCTTCTATGTGATTGCTTTCCTCTGCCTCTTAGGCTGTTGATGCTCTGCCAATCCCCCTTCACCCTGTGAAGAACCTTGCTCTTCTATGCAGTGGTTGCTGTCTCAAACACTCCCATCTCCTTCCTTTCTCTCGCATCAAGTATGCATGAGTCTAGAATAATTTGTGCAATGATTGGCCCAGACACTATGATAGAGACTTTGCGGCAGTGCCTTGTAATCTCTTCATCTCCTCTACTAGTCCGTTGTACATTATGTCCGCCCATGCGACCTCTTCTCCTCTCAGGGCTTTGAGTATTCCTCTGTGAAGGATCTGCTCAAATACTGTTGGTTCTATTTCATGGCAAACAGAACGTTCAATACCTGGCCTACCTCTCTTAGCCCTGGGTACACGGCCTTGGTACAAGCATAACCCTGAGTTTTAAAGAAACTCCCTTCTTGGAATAAGTCCCCTATTTGCAGTCTTGCCCTGTGCTCCTCCACATGCACCTGACCTGATGGCAATTCAAACAATTGCTGTAGGTATAGGGGAGTAACTTCTAATTCAACTCCCTTCACCGTTGTTGCTGTCCTAGGCTCAAAGTTCTGCAAGAATTGTAACATGTACTGCCTATGGTGCAATGTCCAATCTTTGCTTTGCAATCCTTCTAATCGCAGCTCCTTCAGTAACTGTACCGCCTGTGGAGTAGCCATCGTTTGTTTCTCTGCAGGATTGTGGTGCTCTTCACCCTATTTCTTCCATTCCTCTCACTCTCTTCATTCTAGACCCACATAAAGGTTTTAGCTGTAACAATTGAAGAAATGCCTGCAGGGCACAAAGCATAAACGTATGGTTGCCACAAAATGCTATGGTAATTTCTGTAAGCCTGCGGGGCTTGCAAGCATCGATTAAGAGAAAAGATACTCTCTGTTCTTCTATCCCCGTGCCACTGCGTAAGTAGTATCGCGATCGTATAGTCTGTTAGTTCCTCCATAGCTTCAAAGCTATAGCATTGATGGTCTGTCCCGTCGAGACGCCCGTTACTTAGAACGACGCCGACTCTTGCGCTTAAAATCCCTCCAATTTCTTGATCCTGCTTCTGGCTTATGATTGGCTGTAACTGTTGTGACTAGATTTTAGATTTAATTTCCTTCCATGGATTTTCCACTCTGGACTGTCCACTAGGATAGCACATGTGACATGGATTTCGCTTTTTGGTACTTTTAAAGGGTTCCGTTACCCTTTCCCCGTATTCATTAATGGGCCCATAATAAGTTAATGTGCCGGGTAGGTACTTTGACGGCCAATTTTGTCTTCTTCCTTGATGACACTCGCCTTTGCAATCCATGTCCGGCTGTGTGTCTCGCCCTGGCGTCCACGTGTCCATTTCTAAACGTGCCTCCGTCCACTTTTCCACCGGCCACTCTCCGGATGTTAACCCACGTCCATCTGTCACGGATTCTATGGACTGTGTATCCCCAGTAAGCTGTGTTGAGCTGTGACAGGCTGTGTCATACTGTGGTACGCTGTGATAGGCTGTTGTGGCACTGTGGTAAGCTGTGATAGGCTGTGACACGCTGGGTAGGTTGTGATAGGCTGTGTGACACCGTGATGGGCTGTGATAGGCTGTGCCGTGTCGTGTTGGGCTGTGATAGGCTGTGTCGCGCCTTGATGGGCTGTGATAGGCTGTGTCGCGCCGTGATGGGCTGTGATAGGCTGTATCACGCTTGTACTGCCCGCCCTGGTCATATATGCTCGGCCTAGCGACAAGTGCTCCATACTCCGTTGGTATCACTGGCGCAGCCCGTGACTGCTTCTGCGTTTCAACATGCAAATCATGCTGCAATGGTTTGTCATGGATACCACTGTATCCCCTTCAACTTATTGGCATTGACTCTCCCAGCATCTCTTGTTAATGGTTTGTAACATGGCGGTGTTGTTATCATACATCTTCTGTATGACATAGGTCCTTTCCATGGTGATTTAAGCTTAGAAGCTTTAATCTTTCCCTTCTTCTGCAACCAAAGAACCAAATCTCCCGTCTTAAAAGTCTTTAACTTTCCTTCATCAAACTGTTCCTTTCTCTTCATCTGAATTCTGGTTATGTTATCAGCTGCATCAGCACGTATTTCTTCCACATGGTATAATTCATGTTTCCTGACCTTAATTGAATCTTGCAATTCCATTCTCTTTCCCCATCCCATTCTCATGGTAGGTAAACAGGAATTCCACTGGAAGTAAAGCTTCCATACCATAAACTAATTGGAATGGTGTATACTTAGTGGTGACTTTATATGAAGTCCTGTATGACCACAAAGCTGTCAGCAGCTTTGTATCCCAATCCGTTCTGTTTGCATTGACTATCTTAGCCAAGATAGTACATAGTATTTTGTTGGTAGCCTCTGCCTGCCCATTACCCTGTGGGTAATATGTTGTACTCTTCCTATGCACAATCATGAACTCTTAGTCAATATTCAATGGTCTCATTAATGAAGTGACTTCCCTGATCACTGATAAATTCCAAAGGACAGCCAAATCGTGTAAGTATGTTCTCATACAAGAACCTTGCTGTGGACTTGGCTGTGTTGTCCCTCAAAGCTTTAGCTTCCACCCACTTCGTAGTATAATCAGTGGCTGTAATTATGTACCTGTTCTGTGTATTCTTGGCTGGTGGGTTAATTGGTCCAACAAAGTCTAGTCCCCATTTCTGAAATGGTTCCGTAGGCATTGTAGGATGCAAAGCCATCTTCCCAGATCTCTTCCAAAGGTCCTAGCCTCTGACATTCATCACAACTCTGACAATACTTGTGTACATCTTTGAACAAAGTAGGCCACCAGTAACCTGCCAGTAGTATCTTCCTACTGGTAGTCTCTTCTCCAAAATGACCTCCAGCCACTCCTTTTGAACTTCCTCCAAAACTTTATTTACTTCATGGTGGTACAAGCATCGCTTCAGCACTCCATCTTGGTCCTAGCTTATACATTCGGCTCCCTACCATAGTGTAAGGTAGAGCCTTGATAGCAATTCTCTTTCTCTGCTCCTTTCCATAACTTGGTGGGCACTGACCATGAGCAAGGTAGTATCTGATTGGCCACTGCCAATCTAAACCAATCATCTGCACTTCCCTGCACCTCCACTGCAAATAACTCGCATCTGGTAATTGATCATCTACTCCCGTGGCTGGTTCTCCTGTTGATAACCGTGCACAAGTGATCCGCCACAAGATGCAGCCTCCAGGCTTGTAAACAACTTCGAACTCAAACTCGTGCAAGATTATCAACCATCTTGCTATTCTTCCGCTTATCAGAGGTTTGTTTACCAGGTATATCAGAGCCTGGTGATCCACATAGAACATAAACTTCTTGCCCAATAGGTAATGCCTGAATTTCTTCACTGCATAGATCATTGCCATGCTTCTCTTTCCTTGTGCTATAATTTCTTTCGCATTGTTCATCAATCGCTAGCATAGTACACAGGTGAATCTATCCTTCCTGTAACATTTTGGCTAACACTGCTCCCAGTGCTTCTCCTGAAGCATCACAGTGAACATGAAATATTTCCTGCCAGTGAGGATTAATCAGCACAGGTGTAGTTGTTACTGAGACAATGTAAGTTCCTCAAAACCTGTTGACATTCAGGTGTCCATGCAAACACTGCATCTTTCTTCAGAAGTTTGCTCAATGGTGCTGCTATCTGTGCATACCGTCTGACAAATCTTCTGTAATAGCTGGTTTGGTCCCAGGAATCTCCTTAGACTCTTAACATTTACTGGTGGTGGAGAGGCTTTAATGGCCTCTGTCTTTCTGGGATCCACAAGAAGTCCCTTCTTGCACACAATGTGTCCCAGAAGCACCCCTGAGTTCACACAGAAAGTACATTTCTCTGGATTCAGGCCCAGACCTCTCATTCTGCATCTGGCCAGACATAACTCCAATTTATGCAAGTGCTCATTCTTAGAGCTGTACACACTGAAATCATCCAAGAACACCTGCATGAAATCATCCAGATACTCATGAAAAGATTCACTTATCACTCTCTGAAGGTTGCTGGTGCATTACAAAGTCCAAAGGGCATGACTTTGTATGCATAAGCACCCCAGTCTGTGATGAAAGCTGTCTTTCCCTGGTCTTCTTCTGCCACTTGCACTTGATTATAACCACTGAAGCCATCCATGAATGAGTACATCTCATGGCCTGCCACAGTGTCCAATACTGCTTCTGTGAATGGCAAAGGGAAATGGATCTTTTCTTCGTGCAAGCATTCAGCTTCTTATAGTTCACACAAACTCTCAGTTTACCATTCTTCTTGGGAACTATCACAATGGGTGACAACCAAGTTGTATACTCTATGGGTATATAAACTTAGCCTCAGCCAACTTCTTGATCTCTTCTCCAACCTTCTGTGCATAGTTGGGATTCATTCTGTACCTTGCCTGCTTGATTGGTACTGACCCTGGTTCCAGTCAATCTTATGCTGACAGATTTCAGGTGGTATCCCCTTTTAGATCCTCGTAGCTCCAAGCAATACATCTCTGTATTTGAATGAACAAACTCTTAGCTTCTTCAAAGAATTCTGGCTCCAAATCAGCTCCTACCTTCACCATCCTCGGTTCCTCTTCAGTTCCCACATTCACTTCCCCTCACTTGCTCATCAGCTGTGATTGTCCAACCAGTCACCACTTCATCCTGTAAACTCACAGTGGCTGGTTCCTCTAGGATTTCCATTTCTCCTTCTCTTCTTCATAGAAATGTGATGGTAACTGCTGGTTTCCTCTTCAATTGGTGTTGCTGACACTACACCACAGCAGATACCTCTTAAACAACTTAGGCCTTCCAGCCGCATCTCTGCAACCTGCTCCCACTCTGGGTGTGCAGCGAACGGTAGCTTCCCTGCTCCTCATCCAGTCCTCCCTCCAGTCATACTCTCTGACCCCTCGAGGTCTTCTCGTAGCAGGTAATCTACTAGATTTCTTTTGGGTAATTTGTATCTCGTGCATCCCATTATGCACAGTTAGTAACTGAGAATTCCAGTCATGGAATACCCTGGCCTGTTTCAGCCACGAACGTCCCAATAATAAGGAGTAATCCTCCATGACTTCATCCATCTTCAACACAGTTACTATGATCTAAAGATCATCTTCTGTATTTGTATCTTAACTCCTCTTATCAATCCCATGGCTGTACACTCGTTGAATCTGCGCATGTTACTGTAAATGGGGGCTGGTGTCATGTTACTTAGACCAAGGCTTCCTTCCTTAATTGGTCTGTCATGATATTTACTCCAGAGCCTCCATCTATCAGTACATCAGTTAGTTCTATCTTCCAATTTCACTTGGATTACTGCATAGAATCATCCAAAGTCCATGACTGTTTCTCGCCCTTCCGGCTTCACATTATAACTGGTCACCTTGCTATTCACGTCTGTGTTTCTGTCTCCTGGGCAATTCGATTGATTGCTGATACAGCCTGTGTCTACAATAAGGTGCACAAAGCCAATAGCTGTCAATGGTAATCTCTGCTTGGTCTGGCATATTACTTCAGCCAAAGTCCTTCATTACTTTGCATGTCTGCTTCCTTCTTCTTCTTCCTTTCATCCTCTCACACTTCCTTCTTCTCCATCAGAATCAGAGGATCTGCCACAGGAATATCAGTATTCTTCTGCATTTCCCTTATGGTATCTGCCACTTCCTTGTTCAGTTCCTTCTCATATCTCCCAGGCACCACCCCCCAC